>OZ038436.1:6980578-7022701 GCA_964036275.1 Litoditis marina
TGCGAAGGGGTGTAAATATTGTTGATTGCATTTTACAAATATTATAATGAAGTGAAAATGTTATCAAACTTCAAATAAGTATACTGTAAGTCACCTTAGTGATGCGCTTTTCCCAGTAAAGTTTATTTCTTGGAAATTCAAAAAAAAAGATGGACTCCTATTTCGCCAAAATCATGAAACGTACACGTTTGAATCAAGAAATGGTAAATCGTTACTGTATATCTCAGTTTTCGCTGTGTATGGACACACGTTGCCTATTCCGTAGCTTGTCAGCTGAATACTCTCGTAGCGCAGTGGTTAGCACCTATCTATGAATCTTTTGCTCACAGGTTCGATTCCGGTGGCAGACAAAAATTTATAAATTTGGCACCCCGCTATAGTGTGTGGTGACGTGGCAGTTTGGAAACAAGGAAGCCACTCTCAGTATACGGTAGTTTCAGTTGTCTGATGTGTCATAAAAAGGTGTAAATCACTTCAGTATACTGTAATCATCTTTCGTGATGTGTCATACATAAAAGTGTAACGGGGTGATAGACATTATGATTCATGTCTTAGAGCTGTAAGACTATAAAGCCATACTATGAGAAGAAAATATAACTAAGGTCCTTCCAAAATGTGCACTTTACTATACTAGAAGTCAATTGAATAGTCACGTGAAGTTAACATTCTAATTAGGCATCGTGCACTTTGTCATTGCACTTTACTGAGTTCTGCTGTGTTTAAAAGGTTTCACGTGACTGTGCAATTGACTAACGGTATAGGAAACTTTGATAAATTAGGATGATTCACAAGTTTTACGTGATCTACTTCCAACCGAGCAAAGTGTAGAAAAGTTCCGGGAACCTCGAACCGAATATTCTCACGCTCCACGTGTTTTACGTGTAATTTGTATTTGACAATTCATCCAAAATGTTGTAACCAACCAGACCATCAATTATAACCTGTTGAAAGGTTCAATACTCGGTTACATTCTTATCATGCTTCAATGTTTCGTGTGGGGCTTATAAGTTAGTAGCTGAAGTAAACCTTAGTATTTTCTTTTTATTCATTTTTAGTAAAAATAACTGAATGACATTAAAAATCATGATCTAGTATGAGAAAATTACTGGAGTATTATACTCTTAATGTCGCTTCTCTCCTTGATCTCAAAGTGATCGTTTGATCTCCCCGTGTTTGTACTCTATACATTCAGCTTATTCAGTCTAGACAAGTAGACGGTTAATGAACACTTTAGCCAAGAAGCCTCTCAAAAAGGGGTTTTTGAACTTATACTGTTATTCAACTGCACAGTCACGTGAAACACGTTGAACACAGCAGAACTCAGAAACGTGCAATAAAAAAGGTGACGATTCCTCATTAAAATGTAAACTTCACGAGCTTACTTCTAGCCTAGATCAGGGGTTGACTAAAGTGGAGTTATAGTTTGATCTGAAGAAAATTCTGGCTATCTCATAGCTCCGGTCATTCCTACTGAGACTTGGCAGCGGGCCAATGAATGTTCCAGGCTATTTTTCACCACTTTGGGAGTTTTTCAATGAACCGCAAATCTTTTTTTAGCGGTTGTCCTGTTTCAAAAGAACACGTAAATGGAAAATGGTTTTAGAATGCTTATGTCTGCTCTAATAAATAGTCTTCCGGAAAACTTGGCACGATGCCAATGGGTCTCCGTGGGAATCTCAGACAATTCCCAGCCAATTGGCCAGCCACTGTTTTTATTGGCTGAACGAGCGAGTGTGCAGATCAGAGAGACGCAGACTGTCTTGCCCTGTCTGCGTGTCATTGACCTCCATGCTCTCTCGTTTTTGTAGCTGGCCAATTGCAGAAAATTGGCGCCAATCGTTCTGAGATGAAACGAACTATAACACAATTGAAACACAGAGAGATCAAACCACAAACATATGATCAGAACATCGAGCCTATGGTAAGGTGTTTAAAGTACATGTTCTAAGTTAATGGTTTTAAATAGTGATTACGAAATGTTCAAGTGTAGGATTTGATATTGAGTAGATAAGAAGTGTTTCCCCATGTCTCACTAGCATACTTACCACATCTTCACAACTGTAAAGTTGAAACGTGTAACGTGAAAACGTCTAAAACGTTGAACTCACACAATATACGTTAAGTCGACGAATCAAAAAAATTGATTCTTAAAAGAGTGTTCAGGTTATATGGTTTTAGCAAGGATTTCGTCACAGTTTCCAACTCAAGCCGTTTAAAAGTGCGTTTCTGCCCCATAAAACAGTTAGTCATGGATGGGGCTAGGAAAAAGTACACAAAGGTAATCGAATACAGTGATACGCGCCTGAATGACGTCTGAGACGATGTTGAAACATGCAACTGCGCCACAACAAAAAGTGTGAGAATAGATAATGGGTCCAGCTTGGGTTGCGAAAGCTCTTTCTCTTACTAGTGGAAAATGCTGATGAATAATCGTGACGATTGATCAAGTTTCGAAGTTCAAGGTTCACTCAATGTATAAGTAGCAAAAAAGTACGTGAGAATAAGAAATAGTTTTTTCTAAAGTCTACATTTACATAACGTATTTTTCGACTATAACAGCGTACATAATGATGGTTCTGTAGATAGTTACGAGTCCGTAACGATTGTCATTAGTTCCGTACCTCTACGTACTTACGTTACGTGAAAGTGTTTCTCATACCTTACATGTAACATGTATTTTTCACTAGTAAAACTACATTCAAAGTCAACCTTGTTTGCATTTCTCTCCATGTATGTTTTCTTTTCTCATCTAGACACAGCGACATGAATAAATTAAAAAAACACAGCGACGTAATACGTACGTAAGTACGCAAAGGCAGTTTCCACAGGTTGCGTACCTTATTTTCGATGAGTCGCCTGCGCATCAGTTTCGAGTAGAAGGCGTTTATGGCATTTTTCACGTGCGACGAATTGAAGTCCGCGAAACATCGACAGTCCACGATGAGCTGCAGAAAATGAACAAAATATGGAGAAGAAAAAACTAGAAAAGAGAAGAAATGAGAAATCCGTACAGTTTGATCTTACTATCTTTCTTTATCTTTCTCTCACTCTCTCTCTTTTCTTCCCTTTCTCTCTTTCACTCTTTCTCTTTTTCCTTCCTTCCCTCGCTCTCTCTCCCCCCCCTTTTCTCCCGTTCTCTCTACCCTCTCTGCTCTCTCTCTCTCTCTCCCGTCTCACTCACTCTCACTCACTCTCTCAATCCATCTTTATTCATAACAACGTTGAAAACACCCTCCACAATTTGCTTGTCCTTTTGTTTAGTACAAAGATGTTATCTGTACACACGAGTAACGCATGTGAACACAAACGAATAACATTTTCCCCAAAAGTTCGTTTTTAGAATATTATTTACTGTTCTAAAGGAATTGAAAACATTTGTTTACACTTTTGAATAGTAACGTACAGAGTCAAAAACATGTATGTCTGTTGACGTTAAAGATTGAAAATCGTTATTTGAAGATAAGATTGAACGAACGTTTCATCACATTCAGGGAAATATTCGAAACAGTTTGAAAATGGCGTAAAAAGAATAGTTTCATTGTCTGCCAAACCGTAACATCTGCGAAACAAATTGCTATTAGGAACGACAGTATATAGACAGGGTGAAACACTGAGTCGCACAAACCCAAACTCATTCTCAATCAGAGTTCAGGAAACACCCAATAATTTAAGTAAAAGTCAAACGCATTACAAACAACAAAACCAGCAAAAGTTTGTAAACTAACTTCATCATATAGGTTTAGAACCAGCGTGAAAAATTTTGAGAGACGCAAGCGCTTACCAATTCATTGTATAATATTGTAAAATGTATGAAGATTCTTATTTCTATCATAATATTGGATTAGAAACGCACTAATGCTAAATATTTTTGTGTAATGTATGGTTATACTACACTGTTGTATAATAATGTAAATGGTCCGAATTGTGTTATTGTTATCATTATTTTGGAAACTGACTGTTGGAAATGTTGTGTGAAACACAATATAGTTTGTACAATAATAATTACAAGTTTTTAAATGTTATTTCTCTTAATTACAAAAAAAAACCAACTGTGTTTGCAATATTGTGTCGTAGGAGAGACGCTAGGCCGGACGAGTTGATTTCCATTATACTTTGAGACCAAATCGTCATTCCCTGAAAAACTGAAAAGTACAAAAATGATTAAAGGTTTGAATTATTCAAAAATAAAAACATTCATAGTATCTATCGCACTTTTTAAAAACTAGGAATCTTAATGTCTTTTATTTTCTCCTTCTTTTGATGAGAGTTTTTCCGTAACTATAAAAAAAGAGTTCAACTAGTATAAAAACGAGCATACTTATGTACTTTTGGATTTTATTTATATTCTAAAATTTGGAAAAAAGAACAATTTGCAATGTCGTAAACAGTTTTTAAAATGTCAAATTTGGAAGGAACGATAAACGCGCGCTGCATTTACTTATAAACAGTGCATAAAACACTACGCTGAATTACAGCGATCCAAAGCATTTTGGTGTTGTTCAAGAGGCATTATATGACTAAACCAAGCAAGTCATTCAAGATTGGAATGTAACATGATTGCAACGTTTACACGATTTTCTATGTTTGCTGTTGTTATCTAATAAGCGTAGTCCAAATACGTTTGTGTGGCGTTATTATATATGTGAGTTAACTACAACTAAAGAGAGGTTTTTACCATTTGGTTACTGAGAATACAAGATAAAAGCATCCAAAAGAATGTACGAGTGGATAGTGTTTAACAAGATAGGAGAGGAATAAAGTAAAAACAATGTAAATTTGAATAAGAGGTGATGGGTCGAGTATAATGTACTATTTACATGGGTTAGCCCCGCCCAATGCGCAGATATTACGAAATAGTGATGTCAACAAAAGGGGGAGCAAAAGATCAACACACAATCGAATGACAGTTCCAAAATAAGGGGAGAGAGAAGGAGAGAGAGAGAGAGAGAGAGAGAGAGAAAGAGAGAAAGAGAAAGAGAGAAGAAGAAGAGAAAGAGTGAGAGAGAGGGGGAGAGAGAGACTGAAAGAGATGGAGAGAAGAGAGAGAGAGAAAGAGTGAGAGAGATAGAAGGAGAGAGAGAGTTACAAAGAAAAAATTAGAGAGACATAGTGAAATAGAGAGAAAGAGAGTGAGAGAGAGAGAGATGAAGTTAATAACTGTTTTGACCTCGCGTATTAGTTCTGGGAATACGATGACACATGATAAAAAACAGAACTTATGTCATCACTAATTGCTAGATGTTATTCAGGGAAAAAAGTGACGAACATCACGTGATAATTTGCAAAGTGACGTGACTATTCATGAAAAAGTGGGGGCCCAACGACTGTGAGATTTGTCTTCTGCTGTGCGCCCTTTAGACAGCTACTCTCAAATGGAGCAGCTACTGCTACAAAAACCGAAAAATACTAATATACTCAAGTATAACTGTTAATTACAAACATACAAAAGTCGTAAAATATTTTCTCAAACCTGTGAACTAGAATCTACAAGTCACAGCTGCGAAAGAGAGAACAACTGTTGAATAATATGCCAAACGTTATAGCACCTAGAATTGAAGTAATGATCAAAAACACCAACCATTGTGCACAAAACCAGGAACTCTATAATTGACTACGTTGAGTTAACATCTGTGATTTGTAGATTCTAGTTTACAGGTTTGAGAAAATATTTTACGACTTTTGTATGTTTGTAATTAACAGTTATACTTGAGTATATTAGTATTTTTCGGTTTTTGTAGCAGTAGCTGCTCCATTTGAGAGTAGCTGTCTAAAGGGCGCACAGCAGAAGACAAATCTCACAGTCGTTGGGCCCCCACTTTTTCATGAATTTTTCTCTTTTTGTATACATGCCGTAGGTATGTAGAGAGGTGGTTTGATCTGTACAGTGCAGATAAAATTGTTTTCTTAATGAACCACTTGCCACGTATTACTATCATTTGAGAAAAATGTGACGTCAACATTGCAGTTCTAAAAACTTACTTTCTGCCCTCTGCCCTTCAGAATCCCAGAATACGTCATGTTTGAATGAAGTTTCATCGTAAATTGACCACTTCTGAGAAACTTTCAGCATTCGAAAACATATTTCACGTCAATTTTTTGAAAGTTGACGTCATCTGGCCTTCTGATTTCCAGAATAAGTCATATTTAGATAAAGTTCTGTCGTTAATATACCATTTTTAAGATATTTTCAGCATTTGAAAATATATGTGACGTCAACTTTGCACTTTTCAAAAATGACGTCATCTGGTCTCCAGAATCTCAGAATACGTCACTTTCAGATTGAGTTTCTCCGTTAATTGACCCTTTCTAAGATATTACCATCATTTGAAAATATATGTGACGTCAACTTTGCACTTTTCAAAAATGACGTCATCCGGTCTCCAGAATCCTGAAGGACGTCAGGAAAAGAATACTTCATACTCAAATAAAAGTCACGATGGCATCATATTTCAATTTTCGAGCAAATCGGTAATTGTTACTCTAAGTTACAATACAGTTTGAGTTGTCGACCGGACAGAGAGAGTGAGAGAGCGTGCTAAATGGAGAGACGCAGAGACTTACCGAAAAATGTCTATAACTTTGACTAAAACAATTTTTTCTCAATTTTTTTTGCTCCGCGAGTGTTTGAGTAGGTATCACATGTCTTCCACAATTTTCAACGAAATCGGTCGAGTAGAAACCCTTAAACTGGGTTTACTTTTCTTGTCACAACCCATACACCCACCCACCCACACACGACGGAAGTTGGCGCTCTTGATGAAGCGCATGAGGTCATAACTTGGCTCAAACTTAACCGATTTCACTGAAATTTGAAACACGGTTAGGGAATTAGCTATAGAAAACATGTACATCAATAACAACTTTGTTTTGCAATTTTCAGCCTTTTTGAGGAGAAACTAAAAAAACGGAAGCGCGCATTAGCCGGACCAAAGACAAATCTCGCACAGCGCTTCGCGCTGCGCGCGATTCTGTTTGAATTTTATCAAAATCGGGTAGTGATACCTTAGGTTACAAGACAGTTTGTGAGTCTGATTAACCGACCTGACAGAGAAAGCGAGAGAGTGCACTGAATGGAGAGACGCAGAGACATTTATTTCAAAAGGTCGTAACTTGGTGAACAATTATTTTTTTCATAAAATTTTTTGCAGTCATTCAGTTTTTGTAAGAGTTCTATCACCACTCCAAATTTCAGCCAAATCTGTTAAGTTGCGACAGAGATAGCACCACAGCACGCCATGACGGAAGGAAGGAAGGAAGGAAGGAAGGACACACGACGGAAGTTGGCGCTCTGGATGAAGCGAAAACGTCATAACTCGGCTCAAACTTAACCGATTTCGTTAAAATTTGATACACAACTTGCAAATATGCTGTAGAAAAGTCCCAATTCATCAAAAGTTTTGTTTTGCAAATTTGAGCCTTTTTATGAGAAAACTAAAAAAATGAAGGCGCGCATTAGCCGGACCAAAGACAAATCACGCACAGCGCTTCGCGCTGCGCGCGATTCAGGGGTATTGGACTGCTATATTCACGTAAACAGGGGTAGACACGTAGTTCAAAAAAGAGAATTAGAGAGGACAGAGAGACAAGAGAGAGAGAGAGAGAGAGAGAGAGAGAGAGAGAGAGAGAGAGAGAGAGAGAGAGAGAGTGAGAGAGAGAGAGAGAGAGAGAGAGAGAGAGAGAGAGAGGGGGAAGGAGAGAGAGTGATACAAATAAGCAAACAAAACAGGAATGGATGAGACTGCAGGTCAAGTCTATGTAAATGTAAAGTAGGGTGAATAACGTATTGAATAACGTAATGAAAAAGAAAGAGAGAGACAGTGAGAGGAAAGAGTGAGAGAGAACCATCTCAGGAACTGTATCAAACTTTCTAGATAGTTCCGTGTGACTAATAATGAACTGCTACCATTTGAATGACGTCAGATTACAGTAAAACGAGTTCCGTTGTAAAGTTACATCGTCACTGGTTCAGAGTACAATCATACCCCAGTAAAAAGTTGTCCAGATAGTCAGAAAAAGTTGGAAAACGGACTACTTCTGCGCCGAAAAGCAGACAATCGGTCTACTTTTTGATGGAAAATTATGAATTTTCACGTGTTCACATATTTAAACGGACTAATTCTCGTCGATTAGTCAGGCCTTACTGGTTTAGAGTACAATTAAATAGGGACATGAACTTGGAATGGGTAGGTGATTTGGTTGAAATTTTGGGTACCATTTCTCACTGAAGCAGAACGATTATGTGGACCAATCCCGTGTCAACGGTCCTTCAAACTACCATTGGAGAATGTATTGCAGTTTTCAGTTTAAAAGACTAAAGCGTTGGGATTGGACCACATATTCGTCATTCTTCGAGTTTAAACACGGAACAATAGCCTTCCGTATATAAATATCTAGTCTTGCACAAACAAAAACAAAAAAAGTAAATGGTATCACTGTCCATACAAATACTGATAAATGTCTGTTAATTGTTGCAAAGAATTATGCCGGAATCATTGAATTCATTCTCGTGTTTTCCATTTCGCGATTAAGTAATGTGAGTGAAACATTTGGCTAGGATGTATCTGAAAGAAATATGGAGAGGAGAGTTTTTCGCAATGAAGCGAATCATGCAGCTACAATGTAATGAGACCATGTAGAGATCACATTCAAAGAGAGGCGCAGAGTTTCGGTAGCCAGTGGGTCCTATATAGGAATGGTACGGACTATATACGTCTAGTCAATTGCACAGTCACGTAAAGCATGTTAAACACAGAAGAACTCAGAAACATGCAGTGACAAAGTGCACAATTTCTCATCAGAATTGCGAACTTTACGTGACTATTCAATTTACTTCTAGTTTACTTTTTACAATAAGATGTTAGGCATAGTTGATGCTGAAATCAGATTTCTGCCTTCAAATCAACAAACTTTGTAGATAAGTCATAGTATGCGTACAATACAGCTAGCACTCGGTCATTTAAAAAGTGCTGAGTTCAAAAATACTAGTTCAATATTTGACCGGTCACCTTTTTTGAATGATAGATAAGCCGATGTTATCGTACCAAAACTTCGCATCACTATTAAACGGTAAGAGCAGAGATAGAGAGTACACAAAACCAGAGACGCAGAGTTAGAAAAGGTTCACGTGAAATGACTTGAAATCACCTTATAATTTCTGTTAGAATAGTGTGGGCTTGAAAACAAGTGATGAAAAGTAGAACATAATTAAAACAAATAATGAATAGTTATAGCATATCAAAGACTTTTCAACATATTTTGGTATTACATTGAATTTTGAATAGTACACTTTCAATGAATCGTGACAAAACATGTTTGAAAGGAAGTAATTTCACGAGGCTTCATTATGTATTACAAACTAATTAATTTTTCATTGTATTGTATTGCAAGAAAAAGATGAATGATACCAATGTTTCAAGGCTTTTCTGATGAAAAAGACTTGCAGCAAAAAAGCGAGAAGCGGCAAGAAAGAGAATTGAATACGTAATAATCCGTCAGGTGAGAGATTTGAGATAAAAAGAAAAACGAAGATTAGAGCTTCCATTAAATAGGCGAATAAGAGGATGAAACAGAGGTTTTAGCGGGATATTGCCGAAAAAGTAATCGGAAAATGAACGAACGCTTGTGAAACATTCAGGTGAAGTTAGAGATGAGCGCCTTTATTAAGAAATAGAAAAATATTATGACGTTGGGATACGACGTTTTGATTTGACATGAAATAAAAGTGAAACAGAGGTGAAAGGGAGAAATTTTGAAATTGAGAACATTGTATTTGTTCTCTCACGCTGACTGGGTTTTGTGTCAAAAACGCTCTTTTTGAATATTTCAAAAACAAAAGTTAGACTTTCACAATCAGCCACAATCAAGCAGTTATAGACGTATCATAGTTAAGAACACAGAGAAAGATAAGAAACTTTAATCAGAAAGTACATTACTGACGTTCTCACTCACGTGGTATGAAATGTACGTAACGATATATTTGATATTCGTGTCTTGGAGGATATGTTATAGGGTTGTTAAAAATAAAACTCGAACTCGAGAAACTCGAACATTTCAGAACTCGAACAACTCGAAACCCGAAAAACTCGAATAAAACTCGAAACTCGAAACTTCAGAATTGTTTTTCAACTCGAATAACAACCCCAATATGTTACAAATGAAGTTTTTTACACTTCACGACTATTTTAGTGTATCTTCTAAGCCCTGAAGATTCTGTTTAGAATCTGTGACGCGAATCAGTGTAAATCAAAGCATTTCCTTTATATACAATTTATTAATTGATGAGGAATAGAAGAATAGAGATAGATCACTTAAGATGAAAAACACTGTATTAATAATGTTGAGTTTCTTATTTGAACCGAAACACATTATATTAATACATTGATGATAAAGTTGTGGATTCACGTTAGAAGTTAACGAAGTCACGTGAGAAAACGTGAAGAAAAACCGTGATACATCATCATTTTGTTTTTCCGATGTTTTATATTGCTCACATGTTTCACGGACTAGTTTAATGGCTCGAGAAATTTCGAAAACGATA
This sequence comes from Litoditis marina, assembly GCA_964036275.1. Classification (NCBI taxonomy): domain Eukaryota; kingdom Metazoa; phylum Nematoda; class Chromadorea; order Rhabditida; family Rhabditidae; genus Litoditis; species Litoditis marina. The sequence goes on from OZ038436.1 coordinate 6,991,116, forward strand.
CATTGCATATAGTTCGTTTCACCCATCGATAGCAGTCAGCCATGCTGGCCGAGCGCACCCTACATTGCAGGCGACTGATCTGGCAGCTTGCCAGTCTTTTCATTACAAATAAAAATCCAAAAAGTGGTTATTTTGAGTTTTTTGCACATATTTTGTAAACAAAAGGTTACCACATAATCGGGGAGTAATTAAAACAACTTTTTGTGCGATAAAGTTAGGTTTGAAAAACGGCCAGAAAAGATGGTTGGATATCACTGTTTTTATTTTCGGCCATCGTGTTCTGATGGCCGGCTGCTTGTGGGCGTCGCGCCACCTATCCCAGCTGAGTTCAATACCCAGCTGGTGCACAATTTTAATTAGGCGGATCGCTGTTGGAAACTTTCCAACACAATTCACTCCGCCCACTAAAAGGTACTGTACCTGGCTGCTATCGATGGGTGAAACAAACTATACCAACATAACTAGCATGATAGAAAATGAAGAGAAACTAAAAATTTCTGTACATTCGAACTGAAGTACCTAGATAACATACGCTCCACATATATCATGATGATTTCGCGTGCGGCACGTTTAGTTTATGTAGCGCGGGGTACCTGAATTGGCATTTCTTCTATTCCTCTCGAGTATTTTTTTCTCGAATATTTTTCAAGTGGATAAACTCCTAATTTTTGCAACAAAGCAGAAAATTGACCAAACTAGTCTAAGCTTTTCCATCAACTTACTAGTATTTCGAGCGGTTAAAGGATTTACAAACATGTTTTACCTGTACTTGATTCGAAGGTGGAATTCTCTCTCTTTTCTCTTCAAATCTTTCGAACGGGAGAAAGTTGGGTACACCGTATATCTTTCTAATTTGAGAAAAAGGGGTGGATGAGAAAGAAAGCTTCTAAGCGGATTTGACTAAGCCGAGCCCCTAATAACTACATTCAGAAATAAGCTGTAGCGTCATAGTGACGCGACATTCAAGTGAAATTATCACGCAAGTAGTTCACATCTGAGTCTAGGAATACTTATTGAACCTTTTTCTCAAAGTATAGAAAAATGAAGACACCAACCTATGCTCTATTTCTGTTTCGCTTTTTGTTTCTTATTTCCTTTTGAAAATCTTTTTGCAAACCAGAAGCGTAAAACGAGAAAAAGAAAGATTCTAAGCACGATAGAAGCAACATCGACAAACTGAGATAAACGGAAATATATATCAACCTGAGGTGTATTACTCAAGCCTGCGAAACCTAGAATACCTCACGCGTGTTGAACTTGACTCAGTGTTTCACTACCAGTATAAAGGGTTTACTGTTGCGTGTTGGGTGATTGGCGAACTGATGTATACTTTAAACGACTAAAAGTTAAAGGTTAGGAAACATGAACGATTATTCGAACTTCTGTTGGAAGTAACTTCAGAGTTCTAATAAACATAAACCGCTCGTAAGAAACATCAAGATACATACATAATACTTGTGTATATTTCACAATATTAGTTTACTAACTCAACAATAACATTCACATTTTGTTTTTTATGCACGTTCACTAGGGTTGTTAGAATTGGAATTGGAATTGGAATTGATAGAATTGAGATAATCATCCAAAAAAATTGCAATTCCAATTCTTTTGGTCTGTCGAAAAGAATTGGAATTGCAATTCCAATTCTTTCGTATGTCGAAAATAGTTGGAATTGCAATTCCAATTCTTTTGTATGTCAAAAAATTTCTGGAATTGCAATTCCAATTCTTTTATATATCAAAACAACTGGAATTGGAATTGGAATTGACTTGATTTTCTCCCAGAATTTATTCAGAATTTATTTACAATTCCATGCTGCTTTTCCTTGTTCATTGCTAAATTACCATTGTTCCTTATGTCTCTTGTTCAATGGAACCAAAGTGAACATTGTTTATCTTCGTTTTTCGAAGAAAAAAACTGACATAAAGTTGGAAACACAGTCAATTCTAATCAATTCCAATCAATTCCGATGGAATTGGAATTGAAAATCTGAGATTTCGAGGAATTGATAAGAATTGGAATTGGAATTGAGCAGTTTTTGAAAATCTAAAAGAATTGGAATTGGAATTGAGTGGTTTTTGTGAAACGAAAAAGAATTGGAATTGGAATTGAGTGGTTTTTGTGAAACGAAAAAGAATTGGAATTGGAATTGAGTGGTTTTTGTGAAACGAAAAAGAATTGGAATTGGAATTGACTTGATTTTTGGAATTGATTAACAACCCTAACGTTCACCTATTCTGATTGGTTCCATTTGTTGATATTCTGAATGAGAGTTTCAACTATACTTCTCGCTATAAAATTGACTCGGTGTTTCACTACCAGTATAAAGAGTTCACTGTTGTGTTTAGTATGCTCAGTAAGTTGATTCCATTGGATGTGTAATAGCGAAGAACAGTTTCAATTAGTTGAAGATTATTCGAATAGGTCAAACGTAATAAATTACGACATAGACACAACGGGGTCAAACAACATACTACAAACACAGCAAAACTCATGAACAACAATCCCAGTCATGATCAGAATGATGCGAGCTTTTGTCATACTACAGTGTAGTCTGTTTTGATGGTCACCTAACACAGTTTTCGGAGATACGATGTCATCTAAAAGAGCCGTTTTCTCTGTGAAATCGCAGTTTTGAACAGCAAAATGCGAATCAAATAATATTGTTAATGAACACAGCACCTGAATCCCGAATAACAGTGACACTTTATCGTTCACTTTTTTTCAGGACTTTAGATGTAATTTCACAAGGATGCGTTTGACTATCAGTATGAAAAAAAATCACGTTAACCACATAATATTTTATGTGAACTTGTGAACAACAACCGGTTTCTCTTTGAAGTCACTATTCCCAAACGTCAAAAAACCTACACTATAGGAGAACTAGAAAAAGAAAACGATGGATGAGAACCAACAAAAAGTATTAAATATGTTTATCTTTACAAGTATACAAATACCGATGAAAGATAAATTTCTCACAAATGTTCCTCAGTTTTTATTACTGAAACAATGAACTGCGTTAAAATCCAAACATCAACAACCGCCAAGTTCAACGCGAATCTAATCTCTAGACGCAGTTGACTGTTCCAGTGGCAATATATAGGTGGACTGCATTTTCAAAAAGTAGTATCAATTTTGGAATTTGTTCATGATTCAAGAAATGATTCCATTGATCTTTACATGATTTCATAGATTAGAAGTTCTGCACCAGAATAGAATCGAAAAAAGCCAAAAACGAATGATAAGAACGTTTTATATCATAATCTCGTAATAATCGGCACATTTCGAAACGATTGAAGGAAACGTGATCAAATGAAATCATGATATCATGAAAGTTAATATAGTTCGTTTCTTTCCCACTGAGACTCATTGGCATCGTGCCAAGATTTTTGGAAGATTTCTTTTCAGAGTTAACAAAAGTTTTCTGGGGACCTTTCTCACGTGCGCTTTTTGACTCAGTCAACTTCTAGTGTTTTTTTTGAACTGGCGCGCGTTTGAGCCGCGCGCAAGAAACTGGCGGCAAGTCATTCGTTCAAACAATGATTCAACAGAAACTACATTCGATTACGTCACAAATAGTCGAGTACTTGCGACATGTTCAAACAGAAATGAGGGATATTTCGAAATATGGAATTGGTAAAGGTTAATACAACTTTCTAGTTAATACAACTCACAAACGTGCAATGAAATATTGCACGATTAACAGAGGCAAATGAGGCATCGTGCAATTTTTCATTGCACGTGTCTGAGTTCTGTTAATCATGCAATTTTTCATTGTACATTTGTGAGTTCTATTAGATAAACAGCTGGAAAACATCTCCACCAATATTGTGAGCAAGCGAGAACAAGGAAGTCAGTAGAAGTGTTGAATGAATGAATTTATTACGCAAATGAAGCGTGTGATAAGATAAATTGGTAAAATGGAAAACATTGTCGAGATTGCAAAGACAGTATGGTTCAAACGCGGAAAGATATTACAGCAAGTTGGAGGCAAATTCTACACGGAACCGAAAACATAGGTAATATACAGTACAAGAATGGATAATATGGCAATAGTTACATCGTAAACAGTCAGTCAATACAGTACATATGTCACAATATTATGTTATTATTCGTTTTAGCCCAGCAACTGAAAATGGCAAAGTCTTCTTTTTACTTAGTTTTCAGTATTTTGAGCCTGCTCGCACGGAGAAAAATTGCTGACGCAATTTTGTTTTTGGTATTGGAAAACTCAGTTTTGAGTTTGATCCTCTAGTTCTGGAGTTTGAAAAAGTATAAAAGTTTGAAGGTTTCAAACCTATCTGACCAGTTAAAATTTTGTGCACCATGACCAGATCAAATCTATCTCTACGACTGAGGAGAGATTTTTGACAGTCCTTAGTTGAAAAATCAAGGCACTACTAGGTCCTAATGGGGTGATATCGGCAACGACAATCCGTGACTTTTCACCTATAACTGCGTAAATTTTTCCATCTATAGTACCGAACTAATTCATTCTGATTCGTAGATTCCAAAAATAAGTTCCAGTTCCAAACTTTTTTGCCCTAGTGGAAACGTGCATTTCGACGTGTGGCATCAAATACGTCGCGTACTGATGTAATTGTAGTTCGACCACGGTACATTCCAACAAAATTACCTGCTGCATTGTCTGATCAAACTACAACTCCTGTTTGGTCAACAAATACAAATTTGGGTTCAATAGGCTTCGCTAGTTTCAGTGGCACTCAATATACCAGAGATTCGATCCCACTCGGCGCGGTATCTTCATGGCGGACCGCATGAGCTGGATACGTATGTCAGAAGATCCCGGTACCTCCATCCCATCCTGCGTATCTCGCTCTGCCTCACTATATCGCGTCTTATACATCCCGGCGGGATGTAAGAGCAGAGAAATAGCGTATGTTTGAGGAGACGCAGGATGGGATAAAGGTGCCGGGATATTCTAGCTGACGTACTCGTGTAATAAAGCTCACCCATGTCTAGTTTTTCTCTTCGGGCCCCCCTCTCTACGAATATTGGAATGTCATCACTGTCTTGGTTGTATTTGCATGCATAAAGTGACACACGGCTGTAATAGTTGCCGTGAAATATCATTATCATTTCTCTGGGTCCCCGGATTTTGTCGAGTTTTGCTCACCGTAGATGTGACTATTCCACTGAACTGAACCTCCTTTCCAATTCAAATACGTAAAACGTTGATTTTAGAAACTATGTTATAAAATTTCTATTAGGACTACTCGAACCACTTGACTGCAGGTTGTTGGCAAAACGAGTTCAGTGGTCGTATTTTGTAAGCCCAGGTAGCCATGTAAGTTACATGAGCAAAATCTGGATGAAAAATTACCAACTGCTGCTACTCTTGGTTCAACATTCCTGTGCACATTTTTGAAGAACGAAATGGTACCATTGAGAACAGAAAAAAACATATAAGAACTATAAAAATCTGAGCCAGATATTAGCGATTGAAAACTTGGTAACTTACATGGCTACTTGAGCTTACAAAATACGGCCACAGTAGGATCTTTTTTCTTCTCTGATTAGTAGAGATGCCCAGTAAACATGATTCTTACGAGGGCAAAACACGCTAAACAACACATGTTGGAGCTATTCTAAGACCAGTTCCTATACGAAAAATCAATACAAAGTGATACAAACAAAAATATAAGATATTTATCACTGGTTGATCGAGTATGATAACCCTATGCATCTGAGCAAATTGGAGCATTTTTTGCCTAAGAATCGTGAAATTCCAAGTATTCCGAGCAGAAAACTTTTCACTTTCCGGTGAAATCCCTTTACTGCAGTGTGGTTTGTACCAGATCAAAGGACTATTCAGAATTGTACCGTAATCTCAAATGTTATCAGTTGAGCGTGTTTAGGGGGTAATAGCCCAACGACAAAACCCTTTGTAGTCAGACAAAGGCAGGAGCGTCAATTGTTTGCATGTAAAAACATTGTATGGTGAAAAGTTGTGATAACCAAGCGGTAACACCAAAAAATGGGTTTAAGCAAATCAGGTAAATGAAGATAAAACAGTTTTTAAGTCGGAGCACGTTGGGCGAGTTGGAAACCAACTTGCCCAACGTGCCAATTCTTTCTCATAGAAAAGTGGAATCGAACAAGAACAAACTATTATATTTGAGAATTTAGTCATATATTTGAAAACTATAAGAACTAGAACTTAGTTTCAAATATTATGAGATCAGCGGAATTCAAACTGAGTTATCAGCCAATACCCACTTTCTAAAATTTTTAAGTGTCGAAGACAGTACAACTTTTACGAGTTGGACTATTTCATGCGTTACAGTGTTTCACTGTCAGTATAAGTAGTGGATTAGTTGTCCAAACTCATTAGTTGTCTAAATATTTCAAATATTTCAAATATTTCTTTTCAAATATTTCAAATATTTCAAATCCATCTTGTTCTAAGCTTGTACTAAAAAGGCGAGACTTGTTACTATTATATCTGCATAAAAATTTGAGTTATTGCAATTTATCTGATTTTTGAGCTTCAATATTTCGTTTGATGACGTCACAAAATCGCAGCGCATTGTTAGAAGGAGCGAGCGAAAGCCGAAACTGGAACCCCCCATAGCATCTTTCGAAGGTTCAACAATTGCATTATTGATTGGAACAGAAATCGATAATATCCTCCGGAATATGAGCCGTATTTGAAAAGAAACGGGGTTGACTAAGGAGATTTGAGAAGAGAGGACATCACTTTCAAGAAAAAACACAGTCTTAGAAGGTTCTGAAGCAGAAAAATGCATAAAAAATAGAGCAAACATGTCAATAATGCAAAAAGAGAGTTAAGATATTGTGAGAAACCAAAAAAAAAGCAAATATACCTTCATACTCAGAATAAAATGTTGACTCAAATAAGATTTTGCAGTTTTGTAGCAACCTTTATAAACTAAATCAATGGTGATATAAAGAACAAACAGAAGAGTCAATTCTGCGACAAACTAACATGCATTTCACACTTAAAATCATACGAATACATTATTATTTCAGTTTTTAAACGGCATAACACTCTCGAAACCAGTTTATATGGTGAAATGATGAAGCAAACACGAACCTTATCGAGCGGACATTTCCATTTTATCGATTTATCGATTGACCAGAACAGCTATCGACTTTTGTGAATATAGATAGACAGGCAACAGGCAGCCCGCTCCGCCTTGTCTGGCGCCCTCCATCGAATTTCGCTCTCTCGCTACACTCGTCGTCTGCGTCGGGCCTAATCGCGCACTCTCTCGCCGTCTGTCGCCGTCGGCGTCTCCGCTAATCGCACACTCTCTCGCCGTCTCTCACCGTCTGCTCTATCCAAATGACATCAGAAGTGATGTCATCGTATTGAAACGCGGGGCTCAATTGCCGTTTTATTAGAAAGTATCGATCATACAGTATTATCAAAGAACAATTTTATGAGTTTGTACGGTGAAAAAATCGATAAAATGGTATACATGGATTAGGAACCATAAATAGTCGTTAATATGGCTTTAACTTGAAGAAAAAATAAAATAAAAACTAATCTCAACCGCTGGTACTCGTATATAGTACTTTGTGACCAACTATCTATAGATGTGTACAATTTAGGTATTCTAAAAAATAAAATATATCAACGTTCAATTTACACACTTCCAATCTTGTTTTTGTCCGTTTTTTTTGCATTTTTGAATTTCAAAGCTTATCTTTTAAAGTAGCCTATGATAGTTCAAAGCAAATGCTCACAAACTAATAGAAGTCTGAGTTTCTTGTTGAATACTGGTGTCTCAACCAAAGTTAGTCACAAAACAGAGTATGCAATGTACATCGCAGTATTCAGGGTTAGATCTTACCAAATTGGCAATTGAAGACAAATGTTGCCCTGCTATGTTTGATCTCTTTGTTATCGGTTGAAAGTCGTAAACCATTCCGACAATTGAGATGAAACTACAACGAATATTTGTCACTTGTCGCTTACATTTCGTTCGCACAGGAAATCCTGATGAAAAAGAAGGAAAGACCAAAGGGGTGGTAGATTCGATGTAATTATAGGGTAAAAGTGGTAAGAAATAAACTTAAACAAAAAGGAGTGATCGGTAAAATAAAAATTGCCCAGTTTTTCATCTAATCAAATGTTTCAGACACTTTACAAAACAGGACAAGGAGTAGTGAAATGATTGACTCAATACAGACACAGGTAAAAACTGCGAGGGTAGGCTAGAATACGATACAGAAATGCAGTGAATAAGTTGTTAACCGGCAAACTAGTCTATCGGCTCTTCATCTTTGATGGCATTCACCCGCACATCTATGTTTCACAGATGCTATATAGCTCCGTATTGGTCTAAATGTCAGTAGATGTGCAGTGTTTCCTCCAAAAATAGTATATTAAAAATATGATTGTCTATAACAAACTGCGAATAAGTAATGGATCAAAATGCACTACATAAATGCACTGAAACGAACTTTAAACGTTAATTAAGTTGATTCTTCTAATAATTAAACTACAAGAAGATCAAACTCTTTATTTATTCACAGCATTTTATTATTTTCGATCAGCTTGTTGACTTCGTCATACATCTGAATACGTATAGTGTGTTCCACGCACAAATAACCCTCTACAGTAATGCGCTCAAACTTCCTGGTTGAGTTTTAGTATATACAGATTTTCAGAATACACCCAAACTTCGATATGGTGTTTTTCACTTTCCCCATTACGAACTCCAAAAGTTTTGAACCAAATAGTTTATCTTTGTTTGAAGAAATTATCTTTTGAATGCTAAACAGAATACTGTTGACAGCTAAATCACTCCGGAATTCTCATCTGTACTTTTTATGCAAAATGAAATACGAAATGCTGATATTCGAATGAACCAAACTAAAGAGACTAAACAAAAGGGAATTTAGAGCACTCGAATGTATTACGTATTGGATATAGGGAGGGAACATTACCGACTTTAGTATTTAGAAAATGTAAGTTGAAATCAAGAAAAGAAACATTTATCCAGTGAATGATTTCACGTTTTTTGATATCTCATTATCTCATTTTTCTTATCCCGTTTTCTCGGAGCCTAGTTTGTCTCTTTCAGTATTGACCAGTGTGTTAACACCATAACGACCGAGAGAAATATTAACAATACTAATACAACTTCATTGAAATAGTTCATATGTAGTTCATATATATAGTTCATTGTGTTCAACGTTGAACTATCACCATAAAAATTGTGTAACTTCAGTCAATTTTTCATAAACTTCATATTGGTCTCGCCCTTCCTCACGGATATCTTCCAACAACATGTCAATGTTTCGCAGATCCCATAAACCTTGTCAGTCATGATACCTCTGGTGCACGACACAAAGAACAAAGGACAAGTAAACAAAAACCATTAAGAATAAAACAACAAAAAATAACTTGATCAAACTCTTTATTGATTTATCGAATAGACACAGATCTCTCTCATTTCAATCAAATTATTCCATCATAGATCTAAGTACGTATGGTAGAACATCCCAGCACCCTTTCCATTCTGCGCCTCTCGCTTTTGTACAGTGTCTCGAAGATATCTCTATCCCGGCGGTAGCAAAAAATCGTATATTTAAGGAGGCGTAGGTTGGGATGGAAAGAATGGGACTTTCATGAATACAGTCTCTCAGGGCTGTTTGTTGAAAATGTAGGTTTTCTGAAAGGATTTATGTTGTCCATAAAACTATTACTAATTCGTTTTCATACTGATTCTACTGGTTATTATTCTCATGAGTTGGTCTAAGTAGATATTCAGTGTAACACCTAGTAGAGGCTGTAAAAAGTGATAAATACAGAACATTGAGTTTTCTTCCCATTTCATTGTTTTTTTTTGTTAGCTGTTTGTAGGTTACATTTGATTTGTTAGTTGAGTAAAACGTGTAAAAAGTGCAAAAGTGAAAATGAAAAGTGAAAGTAGAATTGAGTAGAAAAAGTGGTAGAGATTGATAAATAACGGGGCACATGATTGTTTCCACTTGTGTTGTTGTGAATTCAACACGCAATATTAGCGGATAAACCATCTGCATGTTTCAATCCGCTCATATACTGTAAACATTTCATTCATTTTCTAATAACGTAATTTTCGATACTATAGCGAATGGGACAAACAGAGTTACAACAGAACAAATGAAGTAAGCCTATTTGCGTTGACGTAAAACTATCATGTTCACCTCTCCATTGCTTGGTGCTATACGTTTGTTCTAATTTTTTAAGTTCGTAAATGTCTATTGGAACACAACTTGCTTCCTTTGGTAGAATTCCATTTCCTTTCACAATACAGACACAAGGTAACGGTTTTTTTCTTTCAAAAATATGTGTAAAAATACATTTCATAATTCACTTCGCGTCGTTTCGAACCGTTCATAATCATCAAATACTATCAAATAACAAACACGGAAAATAGGAACTGAAAATTTTGACAATATCTTATTGCAATCTTGCATCCGCTTACGAAAACCTGCCATTTTTCGTTGCCGTGGAAAGGCTTCGTGGTCCATCAAAATTGTACTTCTTGTTTCAACCTAGGAATACCAACTATCATGACGAACGCCTTGTATTGCGTTAAGTAACTACTTTTTCTAATTAATCGCTTTTTTGGTAATCGATAATCTAGTCTTTGTTTCTCTCTTTTTTTCTGTATTTTGTGTAGTACTTTGTAAATTTAGCATACAAATATATGAGATGAGTTTTGACACATAATCTTGTGATACTCAACTAGTTAGTTACTCCTTTTCTGCAGAAGATCAATTTCCCAGGATCAATTGCTCTAGAAACAGTTAGCCTTAATAGAATTGGTGAAACAGACGAGTGCCGGTAGAATTTTCTTTCGGCTATAAAATAGCTCATTTTGTACCAACGGTAAATATTTTCCAGGGCTCTTCTATACAAATAAAGCTAATAGAAAATCAATGACATTTTTAATTCAAAGTAAGAGTAACAACCAACTATAAATACAAAGATGAACATGCGTAGTAACGAATGTAAAATCTATTTGTGACCATATTGATTATTTTCTGGTTCATTAAATGAATTATAATGACTATCTTAATTGTTGACTGTTGATTATACTAACGCGTTTGAATGTCCGACAGTCTCTATTTAAGGGAATCTACAACCTAGAAAGTGATAAACTCATCCCACCTTTGTGTCAGTAAAAAATTGATAGAGAAAGTTGACTGGTTCAATCGCGAACCCAATAGTCCTGCTTTTAAATTTGATGTTGAGATATTAGAAGGTCACGAAACAATGAAGTGGTGTTATTTACCTTTGAACTCTAATTGAGAATGCAAACTCGTGGAATGAATTGTCACACAATCGTATAACTTAGAATTTTGCCAAATCATGATTTAAAGGATGGGTTTTAATACTTCATCCTGAACCGACACCAATCGCTGATTTTGGAAACTTTTCCAGATGTCAGAGTTTCTCTAAAAATTATTGACATATTATTCATACCAGAACTTAAACTAAAACTTGAAATCAACATCAAAACAAACGATTCATTGCACAGTTCAAATGTTTCAACACAAGTTATTAAATGAGTAAGCTCAAAAAAAGGACCCGATTACATTAGTTCATCACAACACACTCATACATTTCTCTATTAATGTTAATATCTCACAAAAAATACAAAAAAAGATTGTAAATGAAGAAAACTAAGAAAAAGGTGTATGACAGTTGAGAGGAGACTTTTTCTACCTAAATAAAGATCAAATTACGAACACAGCAGAAATAGACACATCTATCGTTTCAGTTGAAAATCGCATTAAAGACCAAAGGTCACGCCGACATTTATTATCAAAAGTTTACGAAAGATATTATATGTCTGTTTTACGGTTATGTGTGCTGATATAAGCTGAATTCAGCACCTCAACCGAAATCGTTCTTCTCATAGAACTCAAATTTACCCGTCACAGAAAAGAATTAAAGTCATTCAGCCGATTTCGAAAGATAAAAACAAAGTTAGTTATGTAGTATCAAGCGAAAATTTACACGTTTTTCACGTAAGCCTCTCAAATTTGTTCAATTGAAATCGTTTGAATCGCTTTTTTTCACTAAAAACCAACGAAAATGGGGATATGTGTGAGAAACCAGAAAAAAACCTGTAATAACATAAATATGTGAAAGAAGGAGATCAGATAAATTGTGGAACACTATTTATCATGAAAAAAATGCACGAATCTGCGTCTCTCAAGTTAACACACTATTTACTATTTTCCAAGACGCTAACCCTTCTGGTACATTTGCTAGGGGTTAATACGTTAGTAAATCCACCAAACAAAATTGTTTAGCTCCACACTGTGTATTTCGCGATAATTTTAAGAAGGAAATATACAGAATGTTGTAATGAGAGATAGAAAATAAGAAATAGAGAAATACAAGAAAAGAGAGAAAGATAAAAATGATAAATTTCTCTATGCCATTAGTTCAGGGATAAGTGGTTCGGTTGACTCGCTTTTTTGTCTTCCACAATGGAAGGAGGCGGGGATTTGTTGTTGTTTTGGAGGGAGGGTGAAAATTACAATACTGTTATTATTAATATATATATAAATAGTTGTTTATGAATACTAAATTTATAAGTAGAAGCTAGTGCTATGATAGTACATATGATGTTCTTGGAACTTGGAAACAAGTTTAGGTTTCGGAATCCCATTTTCTCGGAATCCCATTTTCTCGGAATCCCATTTTCTCGAAATCCCATTTTCTCGGAATTTCAGTTTCTCGGAATCCCATTTTCTCGGAATTTCAATTTCTCGGAATCCCAATTTCTTGGGATTCCCTTTATACTTCATACAGAATCTCCTTTTCTCGGAATCCCCTTTTCTCGGAATTCCCTCTTCTCGGAATCCCCTTTTCTCGGAATCCCCTTTTCTCGGAATCCCATTTTCTCGGAATCCCATTTTCTCGGAATCCCGTTTTCTCGGAATCCCCTTTTCTCGGAATCCCATTTTCTCGGAATCCCCTTTTCTCGGAATTCCCTCTTCTCGGAATCCCCTTTTCTCGGAATCCCCTTTTCTCGGAATCCCATTTTCTCGGAATCCCATTTTCTCGGAATCCCGTTTTCTCGGAATCCCCTTTTCTCGGAATCCCATTTTCTCGGAATCCCATTTTCTCGGAATCCCATTTTCTCGGAATCCCATTTTCTCGGAATCCCATTTTCTCGGAATCCCATTTTCTCGGAATCCCATTTTCTCGGAATCCCCTTTTCTCGGAATCCCATTTTCTCGGAATCCCATTTTCTCGGAATCCCGTTTTCTCGGAATCCCCTTTTCTCGGAATCCCCTTTTCTCGGAATCCCATTTTTTCGGAATCCCATTTTCTCGGAATCCCATTTTCTCGGAATCCCATTTTCTCGGAATCCCATTTTCTCGGAATCCCATTTTCTCGGAATCCCCTTTTCTCGGAATCCCCTTTTCTCGGAATCCCATTTTCTCGGAATCCCGTTTTCTCGGAATCCCGTTTTCTCGGAATCCCCTTTTCTCGGAATCCCATTTTCTCGGAATCCCATTTTCTCGGAATCCCATTTTCTCGGAATCCCATTTTCTCGGAATCCCATTTTCTCGGAATCTCCTTTTCTCGGAATCCCCTTTTCTCGGAATCCCCTTTTCTCGGAATCCCATTTTCTCGGAATCCCATTTTCTCGGAATCCCATTTTCTCGGAATCCCTTTTTCTCGGAATCCCATTTTCTCGGAATCCCATTTTCTCGGAATCCCATTTTCTCGGAATCCCATTTTTTCGGAATCCCATTTTCTCGGAATCCCATTTTCTCGGAATCCCCTTTTCTCGGAATCCCATTTTCTCGGAATCCCATTTTCTCGGAATCCCATTTTCTCGGAATCCCATTTTCTCGGAATCCCATTTTCTCGGAATCCCATTTTTTCGGAATCCCATTTTCTCGGAATCCCATTTTCTCGGAATCCCATTTTCTCGGAATCCCATTTTCTCGGAATCCCATTTTCTCGGAATCCCAATTTCTCGGAATCCCATTTTCTCGGAATCCCATTTTCTCGGAATCCCATTTTCTCGGAATCCCATTTTCTCGGAATCCCTTTTTCTCGGAATCCCATTTTCTCGGAATCCCATTTTCTCGGAATCCCATTTTCTCGGAATCCCATTTTCTCGGAATCCCATTTTTTCGGAATCCCATTTTCTCGGAATCCCATTTTCTCGGAATCCCATTTTCTCGGAATCCCATTTTCTCGGAATCCCATTTTCTCGGAATCCCATTTTCTCGGAACCCCATTTTTTCGGAATCCCATTTTCTCGGAATCCCATTTTCTCGGAATCCCATTTTCTCGGAATCCCATTTTCTCGGAATCCCATTTTCTCGGAATCCCATTTTCTCGGAATCCCAATTTCTCGGAATCCCATTTTCTCGGAATCCCATTTTCTCGGAATCCCATTTTCTCGGAATCCCATTTTTTCGGAATCCCATTTTCTCGGAATCCCATTTTCTCGGAATCCCATTTTCTCGGAATCCCATTTTCTCGGAATCCCATTTTCTCGGAATCCCATTTTCTCGGAATCCCATTTTTTCGGAATCCCATTTTCTCGGAATCCCATTTTCTCGGAATCCCATTTTCTCGGAATCCCATTTTCTCGGAATCCCATTTTCTCGGAATCCCATTTTCTCGGAATCCCATTTTCTCGGAATCCCATTTTCTCGGAATCCCCTTTTCTCGGAATCCCATTTTCTCGGAATCCCATTTTCTCGGAATCCCGTTTTCTCGGAATCCCCTTTTCTCGGAATCCCCTTTTCTCGGAATCCCATTTTTTCGGAATCCCATTTTCTCGGAATCCCATTTTCTCGGAATCCCATTTTCTCGGAATCCCATTTTCTCGGAATCCCATTTTCTCGGAATCCCCTTTTCTCGGAATCCCCTTTTCTCGGAATCCCATTTTCTCGGAATCCCGTTTTCTCGGAATCCCGTTTTCTCGGAATCCCCTTTTCTCGGAATCCCATTTTCTCGGAATCCCATTTTCTCGGAATCCCATTTTCTCGGAATCCCATTTTCTCGGAATCCCCTTTTCTCGGAATCCCATTTTCTCGGAATCCCGTTTTCTCGGAATCCCGTTTTCTCGGAATCCCCTTTTCTCGGAATCCCATTTTCTCGGAATCCCATTTTCTCGGAATCCCATTTTCTCGGAATCCCATTTTCTCGGAATCCCCTTTTCTCGGAATCCCATTTTCTCGGAATCCCATTTTCTCGGAATCCCATTTTTTCGGAATCCCATTTTCTCGGAATCCCATTTTCTCGGAATCCCATTTTCTCGGAATCCCCTTTTCTCGGAATCCCATTTTCTCGGAATCCCATTTTCTCGGAATCCCATTTTCTCGGAATCCCATTTTCTCGGAATCCCATTTTCTCGGAATCCCATTTTCTCGGAATCCCCTTTTCTCGGAATCCCCTTTTCTCGGAATCCCCTTTTCTCGGCATCCCATCTTCTCGGAATCCCATTTTCTCGGAATCCCATTTTCTCGGAATCCCATTTTCTCGGAATCTCCTTTTCTCGGAATCCCCTTTTCTCGGAATCCCCTTTTCTCGGAATCCCATTTTCTCGGAATCCCATTTTCTCGGAATCCCATTTTCTCGGAATCCCTTTTTCTCGGAATCCCATTTTCTCGGAATCCCATTTTCTCGGAATCCCATTTTCTCGGAATCCCATTTTTTCGGAATCCCATTTTCTCGGAATCCCATTTTCTCGGAATCCCCTTTTCTCGGAATCCCATTTTCTCGGAATCCCATTTTCTCGGAATCCCATTTTCTCGGAATCCCATTTTCTCGGAATCCCATTTTCTCGGAATCCCATTTTTTCGGAATCCCATTTTCTCGGAATCCCATTTTCTCGGAATCCCATTTTCTCGGAATCCCATTTTCTCGGAATCCCATTTTCTCGGAATCCCAATTTCTCGGAATCCCATTTTCTCGGAATCCCATTTTCTCGGAATCCCATTTTCTCGGAATCCCATTTTCTCGGAATCCCTTTTTCTCGGAATCCCATTTTCTCGGAATCCCATTTTCTCGGAATCCCATTTTCTCGGAATCCCATTTTCTCGGAATCCCATTTTTTCGGAATCCCATTTTCTCGGAATCCCATTTTCTCGGAATCCCATTTTCTCGGAATCCCATTTTCTCGGAATCCCATTTTCTCGGAATCCCATTTTCTCGGAACCCCATTTTTTCGGAATCCCATTTTCTCGGAATCCCATTTTCTCGGAATCCCATTTTCTCGGAATCCCATTTTCTCGGAATCCCATTTTCTCGGAATCCCATTTTCTCGGAATCCCAATTTCTCGGAATCCCATTTTCTCGGAATCCCATTTTCTCGGAATCCCATTTTCTCGGAATCCCATTTTCTCGGAATCCCCTTTTCTCGGAATCCCATTTTTTCGGAATCCCATTTTTTCGGAATCCCATTTTCTCGGAATCCCATTTTCTCGGAATCCCATTTTCTCGGAATCCCATTTTCTCGGAATCCCATTTTCTCGGAATCCCATTTTTTCGGAATCCCATTTTCTCGGAATCCCATTTTCTCGGAATCCCATTTTCTCGGAATCCCATTTTCTCGGAATCCCATTTTCTCGGAATCCCATTTTCTCGGAATCCCATTTTTTCGGAATCCCATTTTCTCGGAATCCCATTTTCTCGGAATCCCATTTTCTCGGAATCCCATTTTCTCGGAATCCCATTTTCTCGGAATCCCATTTTCTCGGAATCCCAATTTCTCGGAATCCCATTTTCTCGGAATCCCATTTTCTCGGAATCCCATTTTTTCGGAATCCCATTTTCTCGGAATCCCATTTTCTCGGAATCCCATTTTCTCGGAATCCCATTTTCTCGGAATCCCATCTTCTCGGAATCCCATTTTCTCGGAATCCCATTTTCTCGGAATCCCATTTTCTCGGAATCCCATTTTCTCGGAATCCCAATTTCTCGGAATCCCATTTTCTCGGAATCCCCTTTTCTCGGAATCCCATTTTCTCGGAATCCCATTTTCTCGGAATCCCATTTTCTCGGAATCCCATTTTCTCGGAATCCCATTTTCTCGGAATCCCATTTTCTCGGAATCCCATTTTCTCGGAATCCCATTTTCTCGGAATCCCATTTTCTCGGAATCCCATCTTCTCGGAATCCCATTTTCTCGGAATCCCATTTTCTCGGAATCCCATTTTCTCGGAATCCCATTTTTTCGGAATCCCATTTTTTCGGAATCCCCTTTTCTCGGAATCCCATTTTCTCGGAATCCCATTTTCTCGGAATCCCATTTTCTCGGAATCCCATTTTCTCGGAATCCCATTTTCTCGGAATCCCATTTTCTCGGAATCCCATTTTCTCGGAATCCCATTTTTTCGGAATCCCCTTTTCTCGGAATCCCATTTTCTCGGAATCCCATTTTCTCGGAATCCCATTTTCTCGGAATCCCATTTTCTCGGAATCCCATTTTTTCGGAATCCCATTTTTTCGGAATCCCCTTTTCTCGGAATCCCATTTTCTCGGAATCCCATTTTCTCGGAATCCCATTTTCTCGGAATCCCATTTTCTCGGAATCCCATTGGTGGTGTGAGTATTGAGTAGAAAATATGGGTCGTGTGTATATTAAAGAAAGACGATTATGTGGACCAATCGCAACGGTTCAGTCCTTTAAACTGCAAAACAATTTTCGATTGCAGTTTAAAGCACCGTTGACACGAGATTGGTCCACATTATCGTCCTTCTTTAATATGTGGTAGTCAGATGCTAAGATGAATGTGCAATGACTATCTTCAAGGAATGTTTTTTTTTCTAAAAGAATAACATTTACCTCGAATACTATATTCATTATCAATTCTGGAATGAGGATCGCTTCCTCTGTCGTTTTTTATTCAAGTTTCCCCTAATTTGTTTTTTATTGAGTCAAAATTGATGATAAATTCATCAAAAAGTGGGGAACCAACAATTGTGTGATTTGTACGAGCTACTCTAGGACGGTATAACTTCTAGGGACACTGCAACCAAAAGGGAAAAATATAGAGAGTGATTGTTTTAAAGTGATGATGCCACAAAAAATGAAAAATATTTTGCTGACTAGTTCACGGTAGATGTTAAGTCAGAGCTGATTATTTGTGTCAACAACAGTAATCTCGCTCATTGTTTTCAAATTCCGTTTCTCAATCGAAAAGCTGTGACTTGTGATCTACCGTGAACTAGTTAGCAAAATATTTTTCACTTTTTGTGGCATCATCACTTTAAAATACTCACTCTCTATATTTTTCCCTTATTGTTGCAGTGTCCCTAGAAGTTATGCCGTCCTTGAGTAGCTCGTACAAACCACACAATTGTTGGTTCACCACTGAATTTTACACTCTTTGTAGACATTCCGGAGGCATGTCTAAATTTGTGATTGAAACTCAAAACAACTAACTACATTTGCTGTTAAAACTTGGACCTGCGCAACTAAAAATCAGATGGAAAAAATCAGATGTTTGACGTTACCTTTGCATATTTCAATAATGACATCAGTCGACCACCATAGTCCCAGAACACATCATCCATCCACTGGCCAACTATTTTTATCATTTCAAGAAATTTTTGACGTCAACTTCGCACTTCCGAAATTGGACGTCATTTGGCGTTCAGAATTCCAGAATACGTCTTTTATGATGAAGTTTTACCGTTGATAACTCAGTTGCTAACTATTTTCATCATTTGATGAAATATTCGACGTCAACTTCGCACTTTCAAAATTGGACGTCATATGGCGTTAAGAATTTCTGAATACGTCATTTTATGATGACGTTTTACCGTTGATAACTCAGTTGCCAACTATTATTATCATTCCAAGAAATGTTTGACGTCAACTTCGCACTTTCGAAATTCGATGTCGTCTGGCCGTCACAATTCCAGAATACGTCATTTCATGATGAAGTTTGACCGTTAATAACTTAGTTGTCAACAATTATTATCATTTGATGAAATATTCGACGTCAACTTTGCACTTTTGAAGATGACGTCATCTGTTCTCCAGAATCCTATATGAAGTCACGAATAGAAAAACTCATGGTCAAATAGAAGTTACGATGACATTATATTTCAATTTCAATCGGAATCGGTCAACGTTACTCTAAGTTATGAGACATTCGATTACAGACCAGTCAGAGAGGGTGAGAGAGCATGATAAATGGAGAGACCCAGACATTTTTTGGAAAAGCTCATAACTTTGGATAAAATAACTTTTTCGCAATTTTTTTTGCTCCGCCAGGGTTTCAGCAAGTATTACATCCGTCCTACAATTTTTAACAGGACCGGTTCAGTTGAAACCCTGAAACTTTTCTTGTCACAACCCACACACGACGGAAGTTGGCGCTCTTGATGAAGCGCATGAGGTCATAACTTTTTTTTAACTTTTCAAGTTTCAAACACAGTTTTCAATTACGCTGTCGAAGGTTCACAAACGATAAAAAATTTTGTTTTGCATATTTCAGCCTTTTCAGGGGGCAAGTAAAAAATTGAAAGCGCGCATTAGCCGGACCAAAGACAAATCACGCACAGCGCCTCGCGCTGCGCGCGATAATGAGCTTTAACGCGTCTGAATGTGCTTCAATATCTATAGAAAGACTGTGGTACAATGGAAGGCAATATATCCTCGCCTTTCGCTTGTTAGAATTCGAACAAAGTAAAAATCCCATTAACGCGATATAAGGCAATCCCGTGGAGCATTGAACATGCAACTAGAATGTGAATCAAAATGTGCTTCAGAAGAGTTCACATAACGAGTTCAAGTTGACTGAAGGTTTCAACCTCATATTGTAGGAGCTCAACTGCGTATAGGTCGATGTTCAACATACTGTTAGTCGAACGGACAGTCACGTGATACACGTTATCACGTGACTCAGAAACGTGTACAGACAAAGTGCACGATTCCTTATTAGAATGATCACTTTAGTGACTACTTAGTTGACTTCTAGTATACGCCGTTGTTTATAATGAGTGCCAAATTTATAAGTTTCCGTCTCTCGCTGGAATCGAAACTGTGGGCAAAAGATTCGTAGGGCGCGAAAGCGAGCAAAGCCACTGCGCTATAAGAGAAATTAATGGGGAGGCTTTGACATCGAAGACATGCGTGCGTACACAGCGGAAAGAGAGATATACAGTACCCTCCCACCTTTCCGTTGGCGACAACTATATTTATCGTTTTTGCAGCCATAAGTTCGAATTCGTTCCGTTCACGTACAATATAGTATTAATAAAAATTATAACAAAATAGTAGTATGAGTATGCACGGTTGTTTGAGCTCAATGTTTTGACGTTCAGAGTTGAGAAAATATGAACCAACTATTGTTAACAGAGTTTAGCCGTAAAAAACTAGGAACTTCAACTTTTCTGTTACTTTTCTGTTACAATAAATGTTTCGCAAAAGCGATTGTGAACATATAAGACGTAGCCAAATAAAAATATTTTGAAAACCGCTTATTTCAGAAACTTGCACACCAAGTGACGATCTCATACCCATCCACTTTTCTTACTCAGTAAAACTCTATTTCCCAAAAACGCGCTCCAACTGCGATTTCCGTGAAAGAATTATCAGTCTATCAACGTACAAACTGTCGGTTCAAGTGAACCAACAGTTTGTCAAGTGACAAACTGACGGCGGGGGGTCCCATCCTAATTTAACCATTCAACCACAAAACAATGCTTCAAAATAGAATTTATATTTCAAAAGCACGTTAAACACATTATACCAGTAAAATGAATGATTCTAGAAAACTGTTCAACATTTTTCCTAATTCAGAGGGTTGTTGAATTTCTATGATATTTCAATTAATATTAATTTGGTGATTCCCATATAACAGACTAGTTTTTCGGCACTGATTTTCAATAGAATAATTATGCATATTCATACTGAGTTCCTTTTCTATTGTTATATTAGTTTTACTCGTACAATTCCACAATAGTTTAGTTTCCAGTCAGACTTTCTCAAAAAAAACCTAGTACCGAGTAAATTACCATTGTGTAAGAAATAGAAGTCATTCAAACTTTATTAAGTCAGTTCTTTTAGTTCTTAAACTAGCGCATTCAGTGGGTAGGGGACAGCGTGGCCAAATGGCCGTCATTTGGGGCGAGTAGCGGCGGCTAAATGAAAGGCGGGACGCCAGACAGTTTCGAAAAGATTCGATTATCGATCGATGGCAGAGGCGCGCGGTGCCCTGCCTCGCCCGCGCCTGCCTCCTTCTGCATAGGTAGTTGGACTTCCCTGACAGAACAGAGAGAAAATTTTCACTGAAATTTCTGAGAGAAAGTAGGGGGAAAATCGGGGTAGATCAGGGATAATTCAGGGTGATTTCCCGGTAACTTCCCAGCACTTACTTTGACATTTTTAGTAGGGAAATACCGGAGGTATTTCAGGGATATGTAAGGGATATTATAGAGCAATCATTAGCAGGGGGGATGTGGCGGGGAGAAAACAGCGATTTCGCGCGCGGCGCACCAGAGTAGCTGGCTCGATCAGCTGTTCTGCACACATTAGAGCCGACCCGTACTAGATACGGCGCACCGCCAGACGTGGCTGGCCGCCGTTTGTCGTTTCACTCTGAGTTTGAAATCGTATCGTATATGATTTATAATGGAAGAGTACTTAACTATTAACTGCAGGGTTAATAAATTAAAGTAGAAATTTACAAAATGTTTTTGATATTGTCTTTTAGATAATGAAAAAAATGTTTATTTTCTAAAATATTCGTTTACATTATGTTCTGAAGCAACCCGTAATTTCTCTCTTTCATCACTGAGATTTCTCTGATTTCCCTCAGAAATTCCTCTGTTTTCTCCCTGTCTTAGCAGGGGCCATACCGCGGTTTGGCCCCTGCTAAAACAAGGGTGGTTTCGGGGTGAAACAGAGAAATGTCAGGGGTGAACAGAATCCAGTGATACGTGCGCGTGCATTAATTAAAACAGTAATTTAGCACTTTTGAAATGAAAATAAGCGGATTTAAACTCAAATAGATGAAAACACTATTTAATCCAATGTATTTTAATGTGAAATTGTCTAATTTAGTGCAGGAACTTCAAAATTCTCACAATTAGTGCTGTTTTGATGTGGAATAGTTTGAAAATATGTACATTAACTAGATAATAACTTCATTAGTCAACATAGCCCCTCTCTAACTGATTTGAATACAATTTTTAGTAACAGAGACCCACTTGCAATATTTTGGTAAACGTTAGAACCAACAGTCACACTTTATTCGTGTACAAAGTGCGCTTGCACGGAGGGGAACACGGGCTGGACACTTTGTCAAGATACAAAGTGCGAATCGGGTATAAAATGCTCGGGGAGCCCATATAGTGAAATGTTACTCAGTAGAGGCTTGATTCACTGGATTAGGAAAAATTATGGAACCATTTCCTCACTTAGTGTGCAAGTTTCTGAAATAAGCGGTTTTCAAAATATTTTTATTTGGCTGCGTCTTATATGAAACACCGATTTCACGCGGTCAAATGTGGCAACAATATCTTATAACTCTGATGGATGGTACACGCTAATATAATCTTCTAAATCCTACCTTCTCTAAATCTTCTACTTTGCGTCCTGAACTAAAATACTAAGCGCGGTCCGCAAAACTTAAAACATAGAAACTAGGGAGATCAGCTTTATGTTCGCAATTAGCGAGACAACCATCGTAAAATCAATTATAGAAGAGCGAGCCTGAACAGCGAACATAAAGCTCAACTAGGAAACATAACGCGGTACTAAAAAACATAACGCGGTATTGCCAACAGTTTTTAGGCTTGGTTATCATTGAAGTTATGGGAAATATTTAAACCTGCCCAGATCAGTGCAAAGTGTGAAGGAAGAAAATCATATATGCTGTTCAAATTAAATATTTGTCACATTTACTTTAGTTTACCTAATAAAAAAAGCTTAGGCTTAGGTAAGCCGTGGTTCCTAGTCCTAGAATAGGTCGTTGAACCTTAAGTCACTGGCTCGTTGCGCCTCAGGTCACTGGCTCGTTGCAGTTTGAGGCGAAATTATGAGGGAGAAATTTAGATTGCCGACATCGGACATGTTTTTTTATATTATATGATTCTAATGGTTACCATTTTTTGAGAACTTGTAACCAAACATAAATCCAACCTGACACCAGAAATGGCATTAGATATGCCAACTGCGTAAATTCTCTCATAATGTATGAAACTCTACCGCCCTGTGTTCTGAGAAACTACAGTATGATACACCAACATAAATTGATTATCTTTAAAAGTTTTTTCTATTTATAACTAAATGTAACACATTCCTCATTTTAAATACATAATATATTACACTTGATACATTTTAAACACATAATGTAAAACCATTATTGTAACTTTCTGTTCTTTAAATGTTTTACTCATAAATTCTATCATAGCTTAACTTTTTTTCTTTTAACACTGTATTCAGAACATGAACACAGAGTAGAAGAAACTATATGCTGTAAAAAACTTACAATACCTACATACAATACTCGGAAAACATGACTAACTACTTCACTCCAATGTCTCACGTTAACTATATATCAAAAGTGGGCATCCCTCTTTCCCTTTATCTGGCTGGTGGTGTTGCATGTTTTCGGGAAGATGATATATATCGCTATGAGAGATATACATCTAACCTCGCATATCATCACACTTGCAGGGAGAAGAGAGAGAGAGAGAGAGAGAAGAGAGAGACATAGAGAAAGACAAAGGAAGATAGAGAGAGATAGAGAGAGAGAAAGAAAGAGAGAGAGAGTGAGAGTGAGAGAGAAATAGAGAGAGAGAAGAGAGAGAAAGAGAGAAAGGGTCGGAGAGAAAGAGTTCACAAGTGCAATAGTTCACAAGGCGAGATTATTCTCCCCTTCCATTAGATGATATGAGAATCTGCAAACGTCAAATCCCCTCCAAGAATGATATAGAGATATATCCCTCAAAACTTATGAAACGTTCAAGTGATCTCCATCCCGAACCATATTCATAAACACACCGGCATTTTTATTTCAACCTGTTTCTTGAATGTTGCGGGTTCCAGAACTTGTCCTGCGTCTCCTCAAACACACGCTATTTCTCTGCTCTCTTAACCCGCCGAGGTGCGAGTGTCGCGAAACAGGGCGTGAAGCAAAGAGACGCAGGATGAGTGAAATATTCTCTGGAGCCAGACAATTATCGAATTTCATGACCTAGAAACGACTCGCGGGAGTACAATATGTTCAAATATCCCGGCACATTCCTCGCATTCTGCGTCTCTCGGTTCGCCTACTATTTCTTCGCACCGAAACTTGTTTCCCGACCAGATGAGAGGGTTTAGAAATAGCATGTGTTTGATGAGACGCAGGACAAATCGTGAACCCCGCCACATTCCAGAATAGAGCTAGAAATTGCTCAGCATATAGTGGATGCCAAATTTCAAAATTTTCTGTCTCTTACCGGAATCGAACCTGCGAGCAAAATATTTCGCAGCAGAGCGCTAACCTCTACGCTATTAGAGTACATAGCCGGCATGTTTTAGAATCGGAGAAATGTGTGCGTACACAGCGAAAAGTGAGATATACAGTACCCTCCGACCTTTCCGTTGGCGACGACTACGTCATTTCGCATGTAGTTGAATGTTGGTCAGCGGCTCGAATTTCAGTTCGCAGCCCATTTCCAAAACAAACAAAACGAAGCCTGTCTGGCAGAAAAATTGAAGGAAAATTGAGATTTCGTCACATTTTGGTACTTTCAAGAAAATAGTCTTGATGGATACGTGTAATTTCAGGTGAACTTGAAAGTTTGATGGTTTCAAACCATTATTGCCGGAATATACGAAAAGTTTTCATGTGTTTCACACGTTCTATATAATCAAACAGTACCAAAAGACAAAAACATTCTAACAAAAAATGTGATAAGTTGATCCAAGTAGTAAAAGTATCCAACTTTTTTCATTCTACACAGAAATAAACATATGACGAATATCTGGAATTACTTTTGCACGTTCGAGAAGCCCATATCCTAAATAATTCAGATATAAGCTACGGCTTTGCATTCGCTTGCAGGAGACATGCTCTCTCATGATTAGAATGCCTCAATAGCTTAATATAGGGTCGCTCTAGAAAATGCACGAAAAAAGAGGCACCTTAGAACAAGAATGATAATATTAGTTCGGAAAATTTGAAAAAAATAAAGAGGAATCTGGTAATCTCACCGTTTTTGATTACCTTTTTGGCTACAACCAGTAGATAACCTGAACCAAAAGTCGGTTTTGAATTTTGAACGTTTGTCATTGGATCTACTAGCTGAGGCGATGGTTACCGAATATATAGCGGTCTTGAGACACTGAGGTGTATTGTGACCACATATTTAGAAAAATCTTGGCACAACGATTTTTTTCACAATGCTACGTGTTCACAATAAAACTATGAAAAATTGTTCCGTAGCTTAAATTGATGTCAGTCAGTTTGACTCCTGCTGTGTGATTTCGATCAAACTACAGTTTTCGACATCTCTCGAGGAACAATGCATAAAAGTGCAGTCTACGCGTTACCACATATATTTGTCTATTTGCATATAATAAGTTTTCAATAAAGACATGAATCGATTCAGCACTGGTTTTTTGAATAGCCATAGTTCGCACATTTCCCAACTGGACTTGGGCAGCTTGCCAATGAAATTTCAAGGTCTCAGACAATTCCCAGCCAATCAGCCAGCCATTTTTTTATTGGCTGAGCTAGAGAGTGTGCAGATCAGAGAGACCCAGATGTCTGCGGCCTCATTCACCTGCACACTCTCTCTCTTTTGTAGCTGGACAATCGAAGAAAATTGGCGCCAATCGTTCTGAGCAGTTTTTGAAAATGTTCAAAAACTTCAAAACGATAGAAATTTATGTGAAGGGTTCTTCTCCTTCGTTACAATTCGTACTCAAGGAAACTCTCTGTAAAAGCTATGGTTTTCTCTAAATAACAGTCTTCTAAAGTCACTGAAAGTGTAGAAAAGTCAACAATTTGAAGTATGTAGTATGGTCTCTGAATTTATAGCAATTTGGAGTGGTTTCACACCATTGCGGCGAGTTTTGTGCAGGAAATACAAAGAAAACGCAGACTTAAAACTAATTTGTTTCGAGTGTTTTCTGCTCGCCTCAGTGTTTCCACCGCGCTATATATTCGAGGAAACAGTGCTCACATTAGTTCTTTGGCTGATTCCGCTCTACCAATGTGAATTTCAGGAATTGAACCGATTTTTCAAAACGTTTAACTTACAGAATTTCAAACAGTTACAAATTACTCCATAAAAACAACCTCAGTATTGATGCACGCTGAATGTAAAGGAGAATTCGTAATAGACACAGTTAATAGTTTCAAATCTATTGAAACATTACCACGTCTCGTAATACAACTACGAAACTCCGGGTAGTTCAACAGAATAACATAATAAGGGATTTCCGCAATTTTGCTCGTTTTACAAGAAGATTTTGCAGATATTTTCGACAAATTTAAAGTTTGCTTTAAAATTTTGTCGGTAGAAAGTGCGAATGTATAATGTAGGAATGGTAGGAATGATATTGACCTACTCTATCTTTCTCTTCTCTCTTTTCTCATTTATCTTTTTCCCATTATCTCTATTTTGCGTGTTTATTCAGTCTCGAGAGGCCTTCTGCCTAGGTTGCAGGAAACGAATCGATCTTTCCGTGCAGCGCTTGCAGCCGAGGGGGCGTGGTTGAAGGGGCGGGGCTTATTTCCCCTGCAAAACAAGGCACACATAATATACATTAAATTACACCTGTTGTACATGTAGCACAAGATATAAGTTACACATCCGGTAACGGAACTTGTGCTTTCACTCTTATGTTTCCAACTAACATTTCACGTTAGACTCACGTGAAATTCTCAAAAAACGTGGAAAACCTACAAAATGCTTTACTTTCATTGTTTCATGTTAAACGTGATCGTTTAGTATATGTCGAACGTTTCAAAGAATCAGCTACAGATTCTGTAAAATCTCGTTATTCGTGCTTTTTTTAGTTTGTTTTCGTATTTTCGTGTTTTGTAGTAAAAAAAAACACACGTTTTCAGGCTTCTCCTTGTTACAGTCAATTGCACAGTCACGTGAAACATGTTGAACACAGCAAAACTTAGAAACGTGCAATGCCAACGTGCATGATTCTTCATTAACAAAACTTTACGTGACTGTTCAATTGACTTCAAGTATACAACGCTACAACGTATTTCGTCAAAACTTCAAAGACGATACTTCAACGTGTACAAACAGTTTTTATTTTCTTTTGTGGCGTTACGTCTTTCAAACTATAAAAGAACTTTCTACAAAAAGAACGTGCTCATTAGAAAAAAGTTTGGTAATCGTCTTCTTTCTATAAAGTTTCATTAGCGCGCTTGATGTGAGTAGTTGTCACAAAAACACTGAGGCATACTGTGATCTCATTTCATGCTGTGTAAAAAAGTTATATTGATGATTTTCGATCTTTACACAGCAGCTTCAATGGTTATCTAATTGTCTACTGACCAAAGGATTAGTAATTTGGCATGATCGCCAAGATGGCAAACTGCTCTGCAGAGAAATGAATTAACGCAAGTGACTGCTAAATATGGCTTCCCTTGCAGCTTTTGCATACAAAAACTGCTTCCGCGTTCAATGTACACAACCAAAAATAATCAAACTTACATCGAAACTGAAGGTTACTTTAGGAGTTAACTCTCCTTCATGATATTTAGTATGTGATAAAGCTAGAAAATTTGTTGACATATGCATGTTTACTTCACCTTCTGGTATTTTATTCTGCTGTGTTCTTATTGTTCTGTCTCTCCATCCACTTTACTAGTGACAAGTAATATTAATGACAAATGACAAACATCGATTATGTTATTTATTTGAACCGAATATATTTGTGTCGTTCGCTCAGGTATACACTACTAGATCAAAATGAATAAAAGTAAATTGGGTTTTGAAAAAGGAAAAAAATCTTCTGATTTGTTATTGAGCTGTTTCCTACATCTACTACTTATTTTGTTGTGTTTTCGTCAATTTACATATCTCCTATGCCGTTAGTCAATTGCACAGTCACGTGAAACATGTTAAACACAGCAGAACTCAGAAACGTGAAATGACAAAGTGCACGATTTCTCATTATAATGTCAACTCTACGTGACAGTTCAATTACCTCATAGTATAGTAAACAGCAACTTCTTTTGCAGCGTTCATTTGCGATTCTCTGCCTATTTTCCAGTTATCAATTACTTTCTCTCCTTCCCAAGAAGCTCGCTGAATATTTTATTATATGCGCTCGAACGTCTTCTTGTTTTCGAGTTTTGCCAATAGGAATCGCAGGCCGAGACAGAGAGAGAGAGAGAGAGAGAGAGAGAGAGAGAGAGAGAAAGAGAGAGAGAGAGAAATAGAGAGAGAGAGAGAGAGAGAGATTCTAAGTGACCTATAGTAGTTGCCGGCCTGATTAACTGATACACAGCAGAATAAACGAACAAGAATCTGCATTCTGTTTCTTTTTAACATTACTATCCTTCTATTTCATCAGACCCGCGGTTTTCCTGTAGCTATATAGTCGTCGCCAGCGGAAAGGGGGAGGTACTGTATATCTCAGTTTTCGCTGTGTACAAACACATGTGTTTGATTCGAAATCTGAGCGCAAGTGAGCTGTCGTAGCGTAGTGGTTAACGCGCAGCTACCAATATTGTGCTCGCAGGTTCGATTCCGGCGAGCGCCAAACTTCTATAAGTTTGGCACCCCCCAAAAGCGTATTTTCTTCTCTTCTCCAATCGAATCCCTAGCCTTTTTCATTCACCACTCCTTTTCTATTCAACGGTAAGAAGGAGTTGTTCGTGCGAAACCAAAAAACTTGTAAATGAAAGTTGGAAAATGTGTATATTTTTGGGATACGAGTTCGAAAATGAGAAATAGATCAAAGAGATTTTTGAGACTTAACCAAGACACAGCTAAATACAACAACAACTTAGAAACAATCTTTGTTAGTGGGAATTCCAAATGTATAATTGAGTAATGGTTCTGGCCCTCTCTCCCGCTGTCTCTCTTTCTCTCTCTCTTTCTCTCTTCTCTTCCTTTTTGCTATTCTCTCTATTTCTCGTGTTTTACAACTAAATAGAATGAGAATGACTTGAAATGCCGCCCGAACTTAGACAATGAGTCAAAGTTGTTTTGGCTCGTTGGAAGAAATTGAAAACAGACTAATTGCTAAAAAGGAGGGAGGAGGGGGGGGGGGGGGGGTTGGGCAATTACGATTTGCAGCAGGAAAAAAACACGGCAAGACAACAACAACAACAAAAAGTAATTACATATCGTGAACTGCGGTATTAAATATTGCTCTCCACAAATTTTCCTAGTAGCGAATAAAATGGCAATGAACATCAAATACGTACATTGCGACCTCTAGTGAATAATGTGATGATAATGAGTTTGAATAATGATCACTCTATATGTTTAAATTGTCCGAAAGAAATCGAGAAATTGTTCAATTGTACTTTGATGTCTATCCTTTTACACTTGTTGTTTGATTGATTAGTCAGGCCGATGACCCATGAGACGATAAAATTCTCTCATCGAAAAATTTCCGGTTTTGTTTTGAATATTATGTTTGTATGTTCTAAGCTATTGGTTAGAAGAATACTTTTTGAAAAGATAACATGTGAAATCTCACGTGAGTTTCAAAATTCAGTAACAAAGTGCGTGTTTTCTGTTTCGCTAATACCATTTACGTGATAGTTCGATTAACTACTCTTCTAATGGTCCTCATTACTTTTAGCTGTTATGATGTAATTGTAATGATTATATTAGTTGATTAAATAGTTGCATTTCGCACGTTTTCCGCGTAAGTATTCTTTCTCACGTAAGAAATAGTGTGACGTGCGACTTCTGAATTTTACTCAGTTATTTAGTTGTATTTCTCACGTAAAAGACGTATTTTTTGTTCTCACGTGTTAGATAATGTGGTGTGCCACTAAGATGCTTCTATAATCTGGCTTCAAACGGTTTTCTGTTACTATTTAACCACCTAATCCTACAATCTATGTCCAATGTTTGATGTTTATCATACTTCATTTTCTCCATAAAACATGTGCCGTTATTAATTGATCGTGTACAACGATTCGTCATTTGTGTGATGTATAACACACAATTCTAGTATCCACCAACCCCAGTGGCCGTATTCCTATTTGAGCGAAATTTCAAAAAGCGAATTATAATTCAGGTTACTACTATAATTTCTGCTATACTATAAGTAAATTAAGTAGTCACGTAATTATTGTACTGAGGCATTGTGTACTTTTTCATTGCACGTTTCTGAGTTCTGCTGGATTCAACAAGTTTCACGCACGTGACTGAGCAATTATCTGACAGTAAAATAAGGCGCAGTTTCCCCAGTTTAACATACAAAATATACAAATATCAAAACAAGTTAGTGATCAGTTTGTAGTACACTATTTGAACTTTGCTAAAATACCTTACCCGGCTTATTGAGCTTACAAAATATGGCCACAGGTTTTTCGACTTAATCATTTTACACCCAATTGTTTTTTTTTTGTGGAAGAAAATGTATCTATTTTGCTTTTTTACCTCATTGCATTGAACGTACTACTCATTCTTTTTGGAAGTTAGCATGCTTTATGTCAATTCTTAACTCTAGAAACATGTCTAGAATACTAAATACTAGCAGTAGATGGGATACTGATTTAAATAGTGACGAAACCTTAGTAATGATTCCCTTTTCATACATATGCCTTTTACGTAAAGCACTTTTCAAGTAATTTGTTGCTAACGCGGTTCAATGTTTCACTGCTGGTATGTATGTTATGAAATAGCCAGAATGCCTCTGCTCTCGCTGTAGCTAGGGGCGACCAGTTATGTAGCAAATCAAAGCAGCTCCCGCTGCTTCACTCAAATGTTATGCCATTGATTAATAACTGATACACACTGTTCCGATATAGTAGTCCGATTGCCGTTTCTGCACGAAATATCGAAAACACGCCAGATCACTGAGCCGTGAGTGAAAGTCACGTGAATTTTACGTCTAACCGTGTAAAAACGTGAAAATTAATGGTTTTGATGTTTTTCGAAGTTTTTGCGTAACATTGTTCACCATTAGACAATGTGTATGTTTTTTCACTGATTCATTATAGCTATAATATATTAATATTATTATTTCACCTAAAAACTAGACCGGAACTTTTTTGAAGAGAAATACATCTGAGCGAAAGAAACTCGAAATTGAAAAGTCCGTTTTGGACCCAGAAACGTTTGGGGTTTTACTGGATTTGCACTGTTTTGGTGACGTCTTCATTCGAATGTTTCACGGAGAAGTTAAATGTTCCGCTTTGTTTGAACTGCAATTTGATGTAGGAATAGAATTTCACACGCGATGCGATTATCGCGCGTCCTCTTGTGTGTGTTTGTCTCTTCTTTTTCTAAATCTCCTCTCTCTCTCTCTCTCTCTCTCTCTCTCTCTCTCTCTCTCTCTCTCTCTCTCTCTCTCTCTCTCTCTCTCTCTCTCTCTCTCTCCCTCTTTCTCTCTCTATTTCTCTCTCTTTCTCTCTCCCTCTATTTCTCTCTTTCTTTCTTTCGCTTTCTC